>OY759271.1:41820499-41862999 GCA_963662155.1 Lamellibrachia columna | reverse complement strand
ACGTTGACAGGCTCGTGTGATGCGTAGTACACGTCAAGCTCCGCCTATCTGGTAAGTTTTAATTGCTCTTGTGTAATTGCTGCATGCTATGGATTTATAATGTTTTGTATTGATACGTGGTTATACATTGATTTATTGATAACTAGGGAAACAAACTGTCGCAATCGTCATCATTTTCAGGAGCCCTGTGATTAGTTTTCGTAAGTTGAACTTGACAAAAATAAGAGCACGTGTTTTCGTAGGCAAAATCAAATTACAAAATACTCATCAATCGTTAGATATATAAACCATATTGAAACACCAACATATTATCACGTGACGTGCTTTATTTTCACATGGCAACCAGTTTTCCGTACAACATCAAAGTGGATGGACGTGTTTTTTATTAGGCAAAGTCAATCGCCCTAAATTTTTTTCTATCTGGCTGTTGCTGTAGTAGGCGAAGAGTGGGGCGGACAATTTTGCCTAGTTTTTTATTGCTTCTTTCCGTTGACGGAAAGACACGAGACATCCGATACATTCGTATTGACGAAGCTGCGGCTTGTGACGAATCTGCCATTATTCATCGGTATCGGACGTTAACATTAAGATGCCGAAATATTTGGATCGGTGTAATTTATTTTAGGCAACCAAAGTCTGGATGAGTCATGATCATCATCGCCAGTCCCTCGGAACGAGGGTGACGTCTGCCACGGGTCGGCCGTATGTATCAATTAAACTCCTATCGCATTTGGTGAATCGCACCATCTCCCATTATATGGTTTGGAAGTTGGGTGCCCGCCACTGACCGGCTTGCAGATTCCTTCCCTCGTTTACCCGCGGTTTTTAATTGTCAGATATTGTCTATGATCATCCCAGCAATGTTGACAAAGTAGTGACTTACTGATTCCCTCTGTGGCTTTTTGATATTTCGATGTACCATTTCGAGAAAAATATAGCAGAAAACCAAACCCATGTTGTATTGTTTGTTTCGCACACGAAACAGTTGTAAGCATAAGTTCTGACGGTGAAATAGGAATAGGCCTAGATACCCTTAGCAAAAATATCTATATAATTCTGCAAAACGTCTATAGAATTATACGGAGAATAGTAGAATTTTGTATAGGAATCTATATAATTCTACAGAGTATAATATAATTTTGCATATGAATATATACAGTTCTACATGTATCCGCAAAAATCCTATAGGAAATATTCTAAACAAAATTAGGCTATGCATAGAATATTTTCTGATCTCTACCACAGTCTGTGTCCGCCAAAATCCTATAGAATATTAATTTTAATTATATAAAAAAATCAATATAATTTTTGCTATGGGTAATAGAATCAGTTTTTGAGGGTGATATCGGAAATTTCAAGCTGCGACCCACACGGAAAACCAGTAAACCAGGCGACATCGCTGTGGTTATGGGGAGCGATTGCATACCGGTTAGAAGGCCGGATTTGAGAGAACCAGCTTTCAAATCCCACTGCGGTCGCTTCGAACCTTTGGTCAGTTTGATCACCCCACGTTGCCACAGTTCACTCAGCTGTATAAATGAGTACCTGGCTATAGACAATGGTGTACATGTGAACGAATAGTCATCGCGCAATTCCAGCGTGGCTGAATGCTTCCCAGAGAAGTTGAGATGGCCTTGGAATGAACAGGTCTGCCAGGGGGTGAAGTGTAATGCGCTTTGAGCGGTCCAACGGACTGGATACCGCGCTATATAAGAACTTACTTTTTACCTTTACATCGTGGTCAATAACCGTCAACATCGCTGTGGTTACATTCTGGTCAATGACCGTCAACATCGTTGTGGTTACATCCTGGTCAATGACCACCAACATCGCTGTAGTTACATTTTGGTTAATAACCATCAACATCGTTGTGGTTACATCCTGGTCAATAACCATCAACATCGCTGTGGTTACATTCTGGTCAATGACCGTCAACATCGTTGTGGTTACATCCTGGTCAATGACCATCAACATCGCTGTAGTTACATTTTGGTTAATAACCATCAACATCGTTGTGGTTACATCCTGGTCAATAACCGTCAACATCGCTGTGGTTACATCCTGGTCAATAACCGTCAACATCGCTGTGGTTACATCCTGGTCAATAACCGTCAACATCGCTGTGGTTACATCCTGGTCAATAACCGTCAACATCGCTGTGGTTACATCCTGGTCAATAACCGTCAACATCGCTGTGGTTACATCCTGGTCAATAACCGTCAACATCGCTGTGGTTACATCATGGTCAATAACCGTCAACATCGCTGTGGTTACATCCTGGTCAATAACCATCAACATCGCTGTGGTTACATCACGGTCAATAACCGTGGCTTCCGTTCACTGTTCCGACAAACCACGAAATGCTCCGCGCTAACTAAGATTCCGTTGTCTGACCAGGCCGAAGTGGGCTGCAACATCTATAACGCAAATCTCAAAGTAAATGCCGTATAGATGACACGCACGTTATTAATAGAAAAAATATATTAATTACATATTAATTGTTATTATCACAAAAGAAGGTACACATGTTCCTGTTTAAGTCGTATTATTACCAGATCGCTGATTTCAATTAAAGCCACACAAATCAGCGATTAATGCTTAGCATCGTCAACTTGCCCCAGTTTCCCCTATTCTGTGCCTGAGTACAAAATTAATGTGTGCTGTTGTTGGTGACGTATCATGAGGCATTGTGTGTTAAATGCGCGTCATGTAACAGTTGGTTACGCTGATGTCAAACAATTTTACCGGTGATGTTTTTCACGAACTGGCCCAACACCACCTCTCCAGTGACGTATGTCACGAAGTGGGCCCGCCACCTCTCCAGTGACGTATGTCACGAAGTGGGCCCGCCACCTCTTCAGTGACGTATGTCACGAAGTGGGCCCGCCACCTCTCCAGTGACGTATGTTACGAAGTGGTCCCGGCACCTCTCCAGTGACGTATGTTACGAAGTGGGCCCGCCACCTTTCCAGTGACGTATGTTGCGAAGTGGGCCCGCCACAACTTCTCCGGTCAAATATGCCAGGTAGTATAGGACCGCCAACTCTATCCAAGTGTGTGTTGTCTGTCACGAGATGGGTCTGCTGCCACGAGCTGGTCTCTCACGAAGCATGTCTGCCGTCAGTCAGTCAGTCAGTGTCAGGTTAACAATGTGGGGACCTGGTACAAACTTGTTGTGGGGGGCCCTAAGAAGTGCGTGAAAGACGAAGATTGAGACGCGTGGTAGGTAACTCAATACGTTAAAGTTTATCCAACTATGTTTTGAGCATAAGCATTCACAGAATGTTGTTGACGACGGCGTACAAACATACATACAAGAAATTACAGCGTATGATGACAACCAGGAAAGTACAGCGTGCAATGACAAGCAAGAATTATAACATACAATGACATACTAGAAAATACTACAAGAAAATAGAACATAAAATAGAGACAGTAGGCCCTACAAGTAGGCCCTACAAGTAGGCCCTACAAGTAGGCCCTACAAGTTCTCCTGAATAAACAAAGAGTGACTCCACATACTTTCCACTAAATTAGTTTCCAACGGTTCTAAAAATGTGATCGTGTAAATAATCAGATCTGATTGGCCATCTATTGAACTTTCTCAAACACTAATTAATTGTTTGCGCGTTTTGGCAGCACTAACGTCCGACAACATTTTGTGTGGGCCTGGTAGAAGTGTAGCACTTGTACCATGGTTTGTGGGGCCTGGTGCGAGTGTACCACTTGTACCATGGTTTGTGGGGGCCTGGTGCGAGTGTACCACTTGTACCATGGTTTGTGGGGCCTGGTAGGAGTGTACCACTTGTACCCCGGTCAATCCGGCACTTGGTGTTGTCATGGTAATCGTCATGCCGTCACATCACGTCGTCTGTGTAGAGGTGCGTGCCTTGAGGCCAAAGTCGAACTCGGCGCCGCCCGATAGGAGAATATCACTTCCCGTAAGGAAAGTTGCCTCGCTCGCCATAAACAGACACAACTGTCCCACCTCCGTCGGCGTCCCCATCCGTCCCAGCAGCTAGGGACATAATAACCGCAAGTCATCGTTTTGTGCCAACTCAATAATTCATCAAGTTTCAACCTTACGGAAACCACGAAAGTATCGGCGGTGCAGATATGACCTAATAAACACGTGGTGTATATGCGACAAAACTAGACAGTCAGTGCGACGTGATATTCACATCATTTTAAGTTGAGGTTTAAACCTCACCTAACCAGAATGTGATTGTAACGTATTGATTGGGTGCGGCCTGGACGCAAAATAATAATAAAATTCGAGGTGGCGCAGATATCATCTAACAGAGGATTGCACGAATCGAGCGGGTTTCTAACGATTGCTTTTGGACGCTTGGAAAAGTTTAGTGTATCAAAATGCGAGGGTCTTTTTGGTTGGTTTTACAAACGTTGGACAAGGATCTACAGTCTGAAGTCCTGACTACTCTTAGTGACATGTAAACCGTTAAACAAGACAAATGCATCACATCACATTCCAAACACATTTATGATTTCCGATTCTTACCGGGGACTATCAGGGACAGGGTTGTCGATACTATTACCTTGGACTATGATAAATACTGACAAAATGGGAAATGATATCAGACCTTAGATATATGATGAACAATAACAACGCTTAACGATTTCGCATACGCTAGATACGAATAAATGAAATAATGTAGGCCTATTTGAAGATCTCAAGCTATCATGAGTATCCGGATTTAAGAAAAGTAATACCTGTGCTTTCTTGCCCGTTTCTATTGCACCCTGCGGGTCTTCTGTTTCGTTGGCACACCTGTTCCACAGCGGAGTCCAGATGTTACCAGGAGAAAAACTGAAAACGATCGACGGAACAGTGTCAATGCTACACAGTACTTGTTAAACCAAGCACGTCATGACCATTTAGCTGCTCGAGAGAGAGAGAGAGAGAGAGAGAGAGAGAGAGAGAGAGAGGGGAGAGGGAGAGAGAGAAAGGAGGATAGAAGGATGGAGGCAGAGAGAGGCGAGAGGTAAAAAAGAGACAGAGAGTGGGGAAGAGAGGGATAGAGAGAGAGAAGAGAGGGATAGGGAGAGGGTCAGAGAGTGAGAGAGGGGGAGAGAGGAGGGAGGGGGAGGAGAGAAAGAGAGAGAGAGAGAGAGAGGGGGGGGAGATAGAGAGAGGGAGTGAGATGGTGAGAGAGTAGAGAGAGAGAGAGAGAGAGAAGAGAGAGAGAGAGAGAGAGAGAGAGAGAGAGAGAGAGAGAGAGAGAGAGAGAGAGAGAGAGAGAGAGAGAGAGAGAGAGAGAGAGAGAGAGAGAGAGAGAGAGAGAGAGAGAGAGAGAGAGAGAGAGAGAGAGAGAGAGAGAGAGAGAGAGAGAGAGAGAGAGAGAGAGAGAGAGAGAGAGAGAGAGAGAGACGAACCTGTTTACTCGAACTCCGTGCACGGCTTCGTCTATGGCCAGCGCTCGGGTCATCGCAACTAAGGCCCCCCTGAAAAATGCATACACCTTTCTAACCAGTGTAAGCCACAGATAATCTTAATGTAATACAGCATTGTGCGTAAGCCGTTACACACTACAGTGTTCTGTGGTCACCGATGTTGATTGTGGTAGACTTCAAAATAAACGAGACCAACAAAAGGGGACACCTTACCTTAGTTGCAACGTATGTAACGGCGTGATGTTGACCGATCGTAGCAACAAGACTAGCATTGAAGATGATGTTCCCTTTAGACTTCCTCAGGTAAGGCAGAGCGTACTGAAAACAGAGCCTTCGTATACGAACGTATATCGATATTGTGTAAGCAAATTCACTTGAGGGGTTTGAAAACCAACATGACGCTTAAAATTACTGCATTGTCGGGCTGTAGAGACTGCAGACTAGCGAGAGTTTGCCGCACTTAAACATTCGCGAGAGTCGCTCTTTGGACGTGTTTGGAACTGATGGTCTGTCATTTGACATATGGTGGACGTTTCCTGTGTTACACAAAACGCCTTGTTCACAACGTATAAAACCGTAAGGAATGTCTTCAACGTCCGCAATACTGCCAAATTTAAGAAAATCCGTAAGACTTACGGGTAAAGCATAAACGTTGGCACTCATGAAATGTATTACCTTTGATGTTAAGAAATGTCCAATCACGTGAAATTCGAACAGTTCTCGAAAATCCCCCGCGCTGAAGTCGTCTATTGGCATGCGAGGCGGGTCTAAAATAAAGAGCAGTAAGGTTATGCAGAACATGAAAAGACGTGAAGGTATCCCAACCAAAATATTCAGTCCGGCACACACCGCGTTCTATAGCATCAGTTGCACGTGTACTACATGAGCGATAACAGCCAGGAGAACCTTCAACTAACGTTCAGCTAACAACAACAAAGGTCAGGAAACACAATGTATGAATGCATAAGCCACACCGCTGCGCTGCTGCTCGTAAACGATTGTCGACGAATTGTAAATACTTCTTCAACCTATGCTATTTTAAAATTAGAGAATCCTTAGTACTATAGTGCTTTTCATGTAATATATAAAATATTGTATTATTTTCTTAATTTTCAATTAAAACTGCTTTTATTAGCTAATTATTTAGAGCTAGATCAGTTACACGTGACACGAAGCATTAAGCACATGTGTGGTATTGGGTGACCACAATATATTTTACAAACCACAGGACTAGAAACTTGACTCACGGGTTCCCGCGTTGTTGATCAAACAGTCGATCGTCCCGTATTTTTCCACAGTTGTGTTAATCAACTTCTGAAATATAAGATTCGGTACACATGAGACGGCTGTCTTCCATTTTGATTTTTTCTTTATCAAACTAATGTTTGATTTTCTTTTTCTTCCAGCACTTGGTACGTTCTATAAACTAAATAGTCGGTGCGTGTGACATTTGGTGTTAAGAATGACTTAAAAAATAAATGCATATAATAAAGAAACTGTTTCGACCACATCAAAACGTTTTCCCTGATTTTGGTTTTAACAGACTTGGAACCACCTTAATATTTTCCTCCTTAGTGACGTCACATGGGACAAAGGTGGCTTCTCCCGGGCCTTTCGCATTGAGCTCATCTTCGAGTTCCCCGCCGACCTTTTGTTCCTCTGTCAAAAAACAATCAAGTTTCTCGGCGTAATACGTATTACGTTCAAAATGCCCAGTGATCAACCTTACTATCGCAGTTACACACGCACGCACGCACGCACGCACGCACGCACGCACGCACGCACGCACGCACGCACGCACGCACGCACGCACGCACGCACGCACGCACACACACACACACACACACACACACACACACACACACACACTAATATACACATATTAATATTGTCATGCTGAATTTAGACTGCACCACTGACTTATCGTCTTATTTGATGTGTCATTGCTTTTGGAGTTTAGTTCAACAATACTATTCACAATTGATAAAATATTTGTTTGTGTTTACTTCACTTTAGACGACACTTACTTTGTTTAGCACAGAATACAACCTTGGCGCCATTTTCAACTGCAACGATAAAGCGAAACATTTCGAGCCCGTTTTACAATTAATGAGAGTGTTGACATCTATACCCAGTCACACTTGTGCAGTGAAACATTTACATTTGCACGCACGCACGCACGCACGCACGCACGCACGCACGCACGCACGCACGCACGCACGCACGCACGCACGCACACACACACACACACACACACACACATACACGTATATACATATATACATACATAATCCTAATGCTTACTTTTATTGTGGTATCTTATGTAATGCCTGTATTGTAATAATGATATTCACTACTGTGACGTATTTTAATTTCTAGTTTTTTTATTGCAAACAACCCTGACTCTATTTTTTTAGAGATATGCGGTGTCAAAATAAATTTGATTTGATTTACGCGCCCCTAGCGAGCACAAGCTTAATACTTTGACCTATGTTCAATCCCCAAAAGCGCCCCCTACCGACCAAATATTTTATAAATTGACCTATATTCATTCAAAGAACTGCCCCTAGCGAGCACAAATGTAATACTTTGGGCTACATTCTGTCTAAGAAGCGCCTCCCAGTGACCGTGTATATATTAACTTGACCTGTATTTCTCCTAAGAAGCGCCCAAACCGACCATATATGGTCAAACCTATATTTCTGCTAAGAACTGCCTCCTAGTGATAAAATATGTAAAGTTTGACCTATATTCTTTCCAAGAAGCGCCTCTATCGACCATAAAATTATATGCAATAACTTGACCTGTATTTTTTATAAGAAATGCCCCTAGTGACCAAATATGTCAAAGTTTCATCAATATTCCATCCAAGCAGTGCCTCTAGTGTCAACAAACATAACACCCTGGCCTACATTCCGTCCAAGAAGCGTCCTTAGTTATCGAAGTTTGAATAATTTGAATTATTAAGGTCACTTTATGCATTTTAGTGTGTTGGCCGCCGTCTATTCAGTCATTACCGTACATATCTCCCTTACTTTCCAACCACCAAACGATGCAGCGAAACAAAGACACAACAAGGCACCAAGGGAGTGAAGCAAAGAAGCAGCAAAATAAGTAGCGAAGCAGCGAAACAGAAAAATTAGGAAAAACAGCGAAAGTGGCAAAGTATTGAAGTAGTGAAACAGTGAAACAGCAAAAAATGCAAATACAACGATGTGGCAATACAACGAAGTATCGAAAAAACGAAACAGTGAAACAGCAAAACAGCCAAAAAACCGAAAGAGCAAAGCACCGAGGCAACGAAGCAGAAAAGTAGCAAATATCCGTTCAACTAACATAAACGTGTTGTTGTAAGTATGCACCCACCCGTCAAGTTCAACCATTATTAACCCCTATCGATCAAGTGTAACACGCTGACCTATGTACAATCCAAGAAGCACGTCAATCGACCAAATATTTAATAACTTGACCTATATTTTCCCAAGAACTTCCCCTAGCGAGCACAAACGCAATAACGTGACCTGTATTTCTCCTAAGAACTGCCTCCTAGTGACGGTACATGTATTAACGTGACCCGTATTTCCCCAAGAACTGAGCTTAGCGAGCACAAACGCAATAACGTGACCCATATTTCTCCAAAGGAATGTTCCTAGCGAGCACAGACATAATACTGCACGTATGTATGTATGTATGTATGTATGTATGTATGTATGTATGTATGTATGTATGTATGTATGTATGTAAGAATGTATGTATGTTTGTTTGTATTTTACTGGGAGAGTTTGAGATTTTATGGAGCACACTGGTTAAATTTACAAAACCAGCACTTTTTGCTACGCTTTCACAGAATTAGGTCACACACGTTTCCCCTAGATGTCGCCACTTAAGAAAGCGGAAGGTTGCGCATACGGAACAGGAAACGCGCAACGGACAATAATAGCCGTTTTAGTAAGCAAATTAATTCGGTTATTAAGCGTTAGGGGCGCTGTTTTACGAAAATTAGTTAATGTACTATCCGCCAGGGTTGCCTCTAGTACCAAAAATGGTGGTCACTATCCGCCAGGTGACGACATCGTATGACGTCACGTTACTTCGTGAGTGGCGCTGGGCCCCAGAATCCTGAACGGTAGTGCCCTTAATTTTAACTGCGCGCGCAGCCTCACAACCTTCTGGGTAGCCCGAGCGCCCCCTGGTCCGTAACCCTATCCATAACCCTAGAGTGTCCCCATTGGCAAGCCGTTACAACGAAGCAATAGATAAGCTACGCAATATTATCCACAAACGTTAGACAGAGGACTCTGAAGTTTCTTGCTATTATCATTAACAGGGTCATTAATAACTGAGATCAAAGGACCTAACGAGGAGACGAGAAACTAACAAAACACGATATCGTACTATATTTTCTTTATATGTAAATATTTAAAAATAATGCGCTCTTACACTTTATCCATAACTCCTACAGTTTACCCATAATTCCTACAATTTACCCATAATTCTCCTATTGAATAAGAGTACAAGGACATTTTATTAAATTTTGTTGTTGAAAATAATGACACAATATCGTCCACAAACGTTAGACAGAGGACTCTAAAGTCTCTTGCCATACGCATATTTTCGTTATATGTCAATATTGTTAAATAGTGCGCTCTTACACTTTACCCATACCTCCTACAGTTTACCCATAATTCCTACAATTTACCCATAATTCTCCTATTGAATAAGAGTACAAGGACATTTTATTAAATATTTGAAAATAATGACACAATATCGTCCACAAACGTTAGACAGAGGACTCTAAAGTCTCTTGCCATACGCATATTTTCGTTATATGTCAATATTGTTACACCGTCAACAGCACTCTGCAAATGATATTCACGTCGTGGAAATACGTGTTGATATATCGTATCGTCAGTCGAACGATAGCCGTCACTAGTGCGACTATAGTGCACACTACAGCTATCTGTCTAATTTTTATGCGTGTAGAATACACAGTACACAGTTAAAATACATATTCACTGTACCCACAGTAAACAACTAGAATACATAGCCACTGTACCCACAGTACACATGTAGAATACATAATAATAGTCACTGTACCCACAGTACACCACTACAATTCATAGTCACTGTACCCACATTACTCAGCTAGCATACATAGTCACTGTACCCACAGTGCACACCTAGTATACAATATTACTGAACCCAAAGTACACAGTTAGAATACATAGTAACTGTACCCACAGTACTCAACTATAATACATAGTCACTGTACCCACAGCACACAGCTAGAATACGTAGTCACTATACCCACAGTACACAAATTGAATACATATTCACTGTACCCACAGTACAGAGCTAGAATACATAGTCACTGTCCCACAGTACACAGCTAGAATACATATTCACTGTACGTGTAGTACACAGCTAGAATACATATTCTCTGTATCCACAGTACACAGCTAGAATATTTAGTCACTATACCCACAGTACACGGTTAGAATACATAGTCACTGTACAATAGTGCACAACTAGAATATAAAGTCACTGTACCCACAGTACACAGCTAGAATATATAGTTATTGTACCCACAGTACACAGCTACAGTACATATTCACTGTACCCACAGTACACAGCTAGAAAACATAGTCACTTTACCCACAATACAGAGCTAGAATATATAGTCACTGTACCCAGAGTACACAACTAGAATACTTAGTCACTGTAACCAGAGAACACAGCTAGAAAACATAATCACTGTACCCACAGTGCACAGCTACAATTCATAATCACTGTACCCACAATACTCACCTAACATACATAGTCACTGTACCCACAGTACAGGGCTAGAATACATAGTCACTGTACCCACAGTATTCAGCTAACATACATAGTCACTGTACCCACAGTACACGGCTAGAATACATAGTTAATGTACGCACAGTACTCAACTATAATACATAGTCACTGTACCGAAAGTACACAGTACAAAGCTACAATTCATAGTCACTGGATCCACAGTACACATATAGAATACATAGTCACTGTACACAAGGTACATGTCTAGAATACATAGTAACTGTACCCACAGTACACAGCTAGAATACATAGTAACTGTACCCACAGTACTCAACTATAATACATAGTCACTGTACCGAAAGTACACAGTACAAAGCTACAATTCATAGTCACTGGATCCACAGTACACATATAGAATACATAGTCACTGTACACAAGGTACATGTCTAGAATACATAGTAACTGTACCCTCAGTATACACCTAGAATACAATGTTACTGTACCCACAGTACACATCTGGAATACATAGTAACTGTACCCACAGTACTCAACTATAATACATAGTCACTGTACCCACAGCACACAGCTAGAATAGGTAGTCACTATACCCACAGTACACAACTAGAATATATATATATATATATATTCACTGTACCCACAGTACAGAGCTAGAATACATAGTCACTGTCCCACAGTACACAGCTAGAATACATATACACTGTACCCACAGTACACAGATAGAATACATAGTCACTGTATCCAGAGTACATAGCTAAATTACATAGTCACTTTACCCAAAGTACACAACTAGAATACGTAGTCACTGTACCCATTGTATGCAGCTAGAATACATATATATACATACTGTACCCAGAGTACACAACTAGAATAGACAGTCACTGTACCCACAGTACACAGCTAGATTACATAGTCACTTTACCCACAGTGCACATATAGAATATAAATTCACTGTACCCATAATACACTGCTAGTTACTCTACCCACAGTACACAGCTACAGTACATAGTCACTGTACACACAGTACACAGCTAGAATACATAGACACTGTACCCACAGTGCACAGCTAGAATACATAGTCACTGTACCCACATAACACAGCTTTAATACATATATTCACTGTATGCACAGTACACAGCTACAGTACATAGCCACTGTATCTACAGTACATTGATAGAATATATATTCACTGCACCAACAATACACAGCTAGAATTCATAGTCACTATACCCACATTACATAGAACTCAGCTACTATTCGTAGTCACTGTATCCACAGTACAGAGCTAGAATACACAGTCACTGTACCCACAGTACACAACTAGAATACATAGTCACTGTACCCACAGTATGCAGCTAGAATACATATTTACTGTACACAAAGTACACAACTAGAAAACATAGTCATTGTACCCACAATACACAGCAAGAATGCATAGTCACTGTACCCACAGTATACAGCTACAATTCGTAGACACTGTACCCACAGTACAAAACTAAAATACATAGTCACTCAACCCACAGTACACAGCTAGAATGTTTATTCACTGTACACACAGTACACAGTTAAATAGAATACTTAGTCACTGTACGAAGAGTACACAGCTAGAGTACATAGACCTGTACCCATAGTACACGGCTAGAATACATAGTCACTGTTCCAACAGTAGTCAGCTAGATTACATAATCACAATAACCACAGTTCACAGCTAGAATACATAATCAATGTAACCACAGTACACAGCTAAAGTACATAGTCACTGTACCCACATTACACAGCTAGAATACTTAGTCACTGTATCCAGAGTACACAGCTATAATACTTAGTCACTGTACAAAGAGTACACAGCTATAATACATATTCACTGTACCCAAAGTACACAGCTAGAATACATAGTCACTGTACCCACAGTATACCGCTACAATTCAAAGTCACTCAACCCATAGTACAACGCTATAATACATATACACAGTACACGCGCGATTACAGGAAAAAGGTGTATTACGCGGAAAAAAGGTGTATTACCACCCCCGCGCGCGCCCCTGCGCCCCTTGGCGACTGTATCATTACTCTATGGTGGGGGTGGTGACGTGTGGGAACCAGAAGGTATTGGCTACACTCGACTCACCACTACTCTATGGAGCTTGTCCATATATAGAGGGGTGTCACTAGCGAGAACACAACACCAAGCGTGTGTGGGGGTGGTCAGATGGCTATACTCGTCTCATTACTCTATGGTGGGGGTGGTGAGGTGTGGAAACCAGAAGGTAATTGGTACATTCGACTCACTACTACTCTATGGATCGAGGTATGTATCAGAAATTCTAGCTGCCATAGGTCTCTGTATCTATGGAGGTATGTGTCAGATACGCTGGCTGCCACAGGTATCTGCCTCTATGGAAATATGTGTCAACAGGTGAATGTAGGGGCGATGTATGGAGTTGCTCTTAGGGACAGTCAGACGGAGGTAAATGGTGGAAGTGGTGGCCAGTAATGGACAAAAGGCCAACGCGTAGTACATGCTGTGGTGACAGCGCTGTGTATGCCATTGGAAGAATAGCTAAACGCATTACCACATAGTGAATGTGTTACACACTTAGAAAACAGCGTTATATGTGTGGCAAACCGCATTAGCTAAGACTGGTAAAATGTCACGCAGGTAAATAAAAATACACAGAAATGTCACAGTAAAAGAAAATAGCAGGTCATGCAGTTAAAGAACATGGTCACTGTACCCACAGCACACAGCTAGAATACATAGTCACTGTACCCACAGTACACAACTAGAATACATAGTCACTGTACCCACAGCACACAACTAGTACTCTATGGAGCTTGTCCATATGTAGAGGGGAGTCACTAGCGAGAATACAACACCAAGCGTGCGTGAGGGTGGTCAGATGGCTATACTCCTCTCATTACTCTATGGTGGGGTGGTGAGGTGTGGAAACCAGAAGGTAATTTAACAAGATTTAACAAGATTTAACAAGATTTGCCATCCAAGCCAAAGGCCCAGATGGCAAGTGGACAAGGAAGCCATTGGCTTATCGAGAGTCCAACAATGTTCACCTACTTATAACCCGCCCTTCTGATATATGTGTCAACCTTGTTTTTAAACATATTCACGCTGCTAGCAGTTACACAATCTGTAGACAGTTTGTTCCATTCATTTATTGTCCTCTGTGAGAACGAGTGCTTCCTGATGTCCAATCTACATTGATCCTTTACTAATTTTACCTCATGTCCTCTAGTTCTGCTATCCTTCTTGAGTGAGAAAAACATATTTCTATCAATATTTTCATACCCATTCAATATCTTAAAAACTTCAATCTGATCTCCTCTTAACCTCCTTGTCTCTAGAGTTGTTAAACCACATTCTTTCAGGCGTTCTTCATAACTAAGGTCTCTAAGTTCTGGAATAATTTTAGTTGCTCTCCTTTGTATGCGTTCAAGCGTATCTATATCCTTCTTACGATATGGTCTCCATGCTTGTATACAGTATTCTAAATGAGGTCTAACTATTGCTTTATAAAGAGGTATAATTAACTTTTTTCCCTTATATGTTATGTTTCTTCTAATCAATCCAAGAATTTTATTACCCTTTGAAGCTGCAATACCACACTGCTCTGAAACTTTCATATCAGCGCTTATTGTAACTCCTAAGTCCTTTTCTTTTACAGTAGTACCAAGAACAGTAGCTCCCATTTTATAGTTTACATTCAAGTTCCCATGTCCTGTATGTAGGCATTTACATTTCCCAAAATTGAACAGCATCTGCCATTTCTCAGACCATTTCACTAATCTGTCTAGATCGTTTTGTAAATGTTGTTTATCACCATCAGTATTAACCTTTCTAAACAGTTTTGTGTCGTCCGCAAATTTCAGTACGTTACTTGTTATACTCTCGTCCAAGTCATTGATATAAATTAAGAATAATATAGGTCCTAATACTGATCCTTGAGGTACCCCACTCAAAACCGATTTCCAATTTGAAACTTCGCCATCTACTACAACTCGTTGTCTTCTGTCAGTCAGCCATTGTTCTATCCAGTCAGTTATGCTATCCCCGATACCATGGGCTTTTAATTTAAGTAGCAATCTTTGATGTGGCACTTTGTCAAAAGCTTTCTGAAAATCTAAGTAGATAATATCTACTGGCGATCCCATGTCTATCCACTTAGTGATTTCTTCCAAAAAACATAACATATTTGTTAAGCATGACCTCGCTTTAAGGAATCCATGTTGAGATGAGTTTAATAATTTATGCTTAACGAGGAAGTCCACCATATGGTCTTTAATTAACCTTTCTAATAATTTACAAATCACTGACGTTAAACTCACTGGTCTGTAATTCTCTGACTTATTTCTCGAACCCTTTTTAAATAATGGTATGATGTTTGCTTCTTTCCATTCAAACGGAACAACTCCCTCTTTTAATGACAAGTTGAATACTCTTGCAAGTGGTATACTGATTTGATCTACTGTTTCCATTAGTAATTTTGGAGGAATCCCATCCACTCCCGGTGATTTGTTATCCTTCATTGCCTTTATTTTCCTAGCTACCAATTCTGGAGTTACAACTAACGGTCCTAAATAGTCAGATTTAGCCCCCTGAAATTTAGCATCAGCAACTGGTAATGAACTAATATCTTCTTTTGTAAACACTGAACTGAAGTAACCATTTAGGTCTTCCGCCATTAAAAACCCCTGTGATATTATATTTCCAGCACTGTCTTCTAGAGGTCCAACCTTGTCTTGTACGTTTTGTTTACTCCTGACATATGCATAAAAACTCTTGCTGTCAGTTTTTATGTTACATGCCAGTTTTTGCTCATAGCTTCTTTTAGATTGTCTGATTTCAGTTGTAGCTGCATTAAGTGCCTCTTTGTATTTTGCATAGTCTTCTTCCTTTCTGGTACGCCTATAAACCCTCCACATAGTTTGTTTTAGCATTATTTTTCTAATTGCCTCTTTTGACAAGTGTTTCTTTCTACACCGTTTTCCTTGTTTTCGGAAGGGAACAAATTTATCAATGATACTCTCAATTTCATATTTTAGAATATTCCAACATTCAATTGCAGTCTTATCCATCAGCATGTTATTCCAATCTAGCTGTGCTAAGTATTTTCTCATATCTTTGTAGTTACCTTTGTGGAAGTTTCTCTTGTACGTTTTCTTATTTTTACTTTCTGATTTTACATTGATGTCAAAATGTATTTGATTATGGTCACTATTACCAATTCTAGCTGTGCACTTTGGGTACAGTAACTATGTATTATAGTTGAGTATTGTGGGTACATTTACTATGTATTCTAACTGTGTACTTTGGGTACAGTAATATTGTATACTAGGTGTGCACTGTGGGTACAGTGACTATGTATGCTAGCTGAGTAATGTGGGTACAGTGACTATGAATTGTAGTTGTGTACTGTGGGTACAGTGACTATTATTATGTATTCTACATGTGTACTGTGGGTACAGTGGCTATGTATTCTAGTTGTTTACTGTGGGTACAGTGAATATGTATTTTAACTGTGTACTGTGTATATGTATTATAGCGTTGTACTATGGGTTGAGTGACTTTGAATTGTAGCTGTATACTGTGGGTACAGTGACTATGTATTCTAGCTGTGTACTTTGGGTACAGTGAATATGTATTATAGCTGTGTACTCTTTGTACAGTGACTAAGTATTATAGCTGTGTACTCTGGATACAGTGACTAGGTATTCTAGCTGTGTAATGTGGGTACAGTGACTATGTACTGTAGCAGAGTACTGTGGGTACAGTGACTATGTACTTTAGCTGTGTACTGTGGTTACATTGATTATGTATTCTAGCTGTGAACTGTGGTTATTGTGATTATGTAATCTAGCTGACTACTGTGGGAACAGTGACTATGTATTCTAGTCGTGTACTATGGGTGCAGGTCTATGTACTCTAGCTGTGTACTCTTCGTACAGTGACTAAGTATTCTATTTAACTGTGTACTGTGTGTACAGTGAATATACATTCTAGCTGTGTACTGTGGGTTGAGTGACTATGTATTTTAGTTTTGTACTGTGGGTACAGTGTCTACGAATTGTAGCTGTATATTGTGAGTACAATGACTATGTTTTCTAGTTGTGTACTTTGTGTACAGTAAACATGTATTCTAGCTGCATACTGTGGGTACAGTGACTATGTATTCTAGTTGTGTACTCTGGGTATAGTGACTATATATTCTAGCTGTGTACTGTGGGTACAGTGACTGTGTATTCTAGCTCTGTACTGTGGATACAGTGACTACGAATTGTAGCTGAGTTCTATGTAATGTGGGTATAGTGACTATGAATTCTAGCTGTGTATTGTTGGTGCAGTGAATATATATTGTATCAATGTACTGTAGATACAGTGGCTATGTACTGTAGCTGTGTACTGTGCATACAGTGAATATATGTATTAAAGCTGTGTTATGTGGGTACAGTGACTATGTATTCTAGCTGTGCACTGTGGGTACAGTGTCTATGTATTCTAGCTGTGTACTGTGTGTACAGTGACTATGTACTGTAGCTGTGTACTGTGGGTAGAGTAACTAGCAGTGTATTATGGGTACAGTGAATTTATATTCTATATGTGCACTGTGGGTAAAGTGACTATGTAATCTAGCTGTGTACTGTGGGTACAGTGACTGTCTATTCTAGTTGTGTACTCTGGGTACAGTATGTATATATATATGTATTCTAGCTGCATACAGTGGGTACAGTGACTACGTATTCTAGTTGTGTACTTTGGGTAAAGTGACTATGTAATTTAGCTATGTACTCTGGATACAGTGACTATGTATTCTATCTGTGTACTGTGGGTACAGTGTATATGTATTCTAGCTGTGTACTGTGGGACAGTGACTATGTATTCTAGCTCTGTACTGTGGGCAGGGGTGGGTTCAATTACACATAATTATATCAATTACAATTACAATTACATTTCAATTTTTAGTTCAATTACAATTACAATTACACTCATATTTTTTCAGTTCAATTACAATTACAATTACACTGTTTCAATTTCAATTACAATTACAATTACATTATGCGGAACCAAATATATTCAGCATTTGTTAATTATATAGTTTTGCACTTTTGCTGAATTTCAATATTTTGTACACAATTGATAAATAAATATAATGGTAATGATTGTAAATTGTTGAAGAATTGTGGCTTGAATTTTGAATTGTACTAAATAAAAAGACAGCCGTTTAAACATATTTTTATTATATAAATATATATTTTAAATCTGGTATATAGACATTAATAAATTTTATATATATATATATATATATATATATATATATATATATATATATATATATATATATATATATATATATATATATATATATATATATATATATATATATATATATATGTTGATGTATTTATTAACTCTTTCAAATCAATCTAGGTACTTGTCTTAACAGAGGGTACATGATTTTTGCTTATATAAAGACATTAGACAATGTCCACAAGGCTTCACCCCCTGTAGTTGCATAATCTGTCTTGGAAAGGGAAGCATGCTGTGTGTCTGTGGCTGTAGCAGTGGTAATTATTGTTTGCTGAGAGGGTGGATTAGCACCTGTCCATGGCCCTGTGTACTCTAAGGGTCTCTAACCAGACTGCAAACTGGTACAGTATTAAACAATGGTAGCCCAGACTGTCTCACTTGAGTCAACATACTGAATTGTGAACAACTAGCACAAGCTCTAAGTGGACTTTAACTCAGGGCTTCTGACTTGAAAAGATACTTCCTCTGGAAGACAACTTTGTGTAGCTTCACTGCATTCAAAAAGGGAATAGCTCAGACATACACAATGTCATAAAATATTTGACTGTCAGGCTATCTGGTGTCGATACAGCTACACAAGTGTGCACACTTTGTGCTTTTGTATTAAAAGACATACAAAACTCTGTTGATCTCAATGCTTGTAAACAATTATTTGTGCTAAATTCATATAAATTAGCGATTAAAAAAATCGGAAGTAAAAAAAAATCATAAATCAATGATTTTTTTGGAGTGATTTAAATCATGATTTAAATCAATGATTTAAATAAAATGATTTAAATCAAACAACCCTGAACCTGTATGAGACTTAAATTATATTTTATTGACAGTTTGTTCAGGTAGTTTGTGATATGAAACGTACTGTAATTGATTGTAATTGATTGTAATTGAAATAAATGTTCAATTATACAAAATATAACAATTACAATTACAATTACAGCACAAATTTGAAACCATAATCAATTACAATTACAATTACACAATTTTGCTGTAATCAATTACAATTACAATTACAATTACGTAATTGGACCCAGCCCTGACTGTGGGTACAGTGAATATATATATATATATATATATTCTAGTTGTGTACTGTGGGTATAGTGACTACCTATTCTAGCTGTGTGCTGTGGGTACAGTGACTATGTATTATAGTTGAGTACTGTGGGTACAGTTACTATGTATTCTAGATGTGTACTGTGGGTACAGTAACATTGTATTCTAGGTGTATACTGAGGGTACAGTTACTATGTATTCTAGACATGTACCTTGTGTACAGTGACTATGTATTCTTTGTGTACTGTGGATCCAGTGACTATGAATTGTAGCTTTGTACTGTGTACTTTCGGTACAGTGACTATGTATTATAGTTGAGTACTGTGCGTACATTAACTATGTATTCTAGCCGTGTACTGTGGGTACAGTGACTATGTATGTTAGCTGAGTACTGTGGGTACAGTGACTATGTATTCTAGCCCTGTACTGTGGGTACAGTGACTATGTATGTTAGGTGAGTATTGTGGGTACAGTGATTATGAATTGTAGCTGTGCACTGTGGGTACAGTGATTTCTAGCTGTGTTCTCTGGTTACAGTGACTATGTATTCTAGTTGTGTACTCTGGGTACAGTGACTATATATTCTAGCTCTGTATTGTGGGTAAAGTGACTATGTTTTCTAGCTGTGTACTGTGGGTACAGTGAATATGTACTGTAGCTGTGTACTGTGGGTACAATAACTATATATTCTAGCTGTGTACTGTGGGTACAGTGACTTTATATTCTAGTTGTGCACTATTGTACAGTGACTATGTATTCTAACCGTGTACTGTGGGTATAGTGACTAAATATTCTAGCTGTGTACTGTGGGTACAGAGAATATGTATTCTAGCTGTATACTACACGTACAGTGAATATGTATTCTAGCTGTGTACTGTGGGACAGTGACTATGTATTCTAGCTCTGTACTGTGGGTACAGTGAATATGTATTCAATTTGTGTACTGTGGGTATAGTGACTACGTATTCTAGCTGTGTGCTGTGGGTACAGTGACTAGTGACAGTTACTATGTATTCTAATTGTGTACTTTGGGTTCAGTAATATTGTATACTAGGTGTGCACTGTGGGTACAGTGACTATGTATGCTAGCTGAGTAATGTGGGTACAGTGACTATGAATTGTAGTGGTGTACTGTGGGTACAGTGACTATTATTATGTATTCTACATGTGTACTGTGGGTACAGTGGCTATGTATTCTAGTTGTTTACTGTGGGTACAGTGAATATGTATTTTAACTGTGTACTGTGTATTCTACACGCATAAAAATTAGACAGATAGCCGTTCGACTGACGATACGATATATCAACACGTATTTCCACGACGTGAATATCATTTGCAGAGTGCTGTTGACGGTGTAACAATATTGACATATAACGAAAATATGCATATGGCAAGAGACTTTAGAGTCCTCTGTCTAACGTTTGTGGACGATATTGTGTCATTATTTTCAAATATTTAATAAAATGTCCTTGTACTCTTATTCAATAGGAGAATTATGGGTAAATTGTAGGAATTATGGGTAAACTGTAGGAGGTATGGGTAAAGTGTAAGAGCGCACTATTTAACAATATTGACATATAACGAAAATATGCGTATGGCAAGAGACTTTAGAGTCCTCTGTCTAACGTTTGTGGACGATATTGTGTCATTATTTTCCAAAAAAAAAATTTAATAAAATGTCCTTGTACTCTTATTCAATAGGAGAATTATGGGTAAATTGTAGGAATTATGGGTAAACTGTAGGAGTTATGGATAAAGTGTAAGAGCGCATTATTTTTAAATATTTACATATAAAGAAAATATAGTACGATATCGTGTTTTGTTAGTTTCTCGTCTCCTCGTTAGGTCCTTTGATCTCAGTTATTAATGACCCTGTTAATGATAATAGCAAGAGACTTCAGAGTCCTCTGTCTAGCGTTTGTGGACAATATTGCGTAGCTTTTCTATTGCTTCGTTGTAACGGCTTGCCAATGGGGACACTCTAGGGTTATGGATAGGGTTACGGACCAGGGGGCGCTCGGGCTACCCAGAAGGTTGTGAGGCTGCGCGCGCAGTTAAAAAAAAAAAAAAAAAAAATAATAATAAAATAAAAAAATAAAAAAATTACAAATTTTTTAGGGTTAGCTCCAGTCGCTAGGGGGCGCTTAGGTTACCCAGAAGGCGCTGCGCTCTTGGGGGGGGCTCTGATTGGCTGCGCGCGCAACCGGAAGTGATTCTTGAACGTGGCCTGATTTTTCCGGGTAGGACCTAATTCTCTACTACTCTAGCTACTACTATGCCACTCACTGGCACTGACACCCAGTGGCATTTCCAGCAGGCCTGCAGTCACTAGCCTGAGACAGATCAGGTTGAGACATGTGTGAATTAGTACAAGTGTGAATGAATCAGTACATGGGAAATTGTAGATGCTAAATAGTAGTCACTAGTTCAAACAATTGAAAAATACCAATTACCAACTGGGGTGGGTACCGGGTACTGGCAGTCTGGCATTACTGGACAGTGGCCAGTGGGCTGGTTATTCAGGCGGGCAATGTTTGGAGGGAAGACCCAGACAATAGAATGTCCACTGGTTTGGTCAAAGGGTGATAAGTTGATGGTTAATCATGGCTTGATTGCCTCTGCAAATATGTCTAAAGTAAACATTTGGGGCTGGGTGCTTCCAGCCAGGTGAACTTAAGTGGCCTGGTATGGGGGGGGTCATTAAATTCAAGCCAAAAATATGCGGTTTACAAAGTCTATACATCACGGATTAAGAGATAGGAAGTTAAGTTTGAGCTGAAGAAGAATGATGTGAAACATGCATTAACTGTGATGAAGCCAGTGAAACAAGTGCCACTACTCCAGTCACGGTGTCTTGGAAAGCCAGTACATGTTTAAAGAATTACAATACAAAGATATGGGCATGCGACTATGCATATATTTATATGAAATGTCTCTATTAAAAGAATGCACATTATTAAAATAATACCATATTGTTGAAAAGAGGTTAAACTGCATTCCAATGTATAAAGCACTAGTGTCATTCATAATTCCATGCAAGGTCTCAATTTGCAACTATATAATACTAAAGAAATAATTTTAAGCATTCATTAACCGGCCCGGGCCCGCAATATGTAGGCCCAGGCCCGGCCTGGCCCGGCCCGCGAAATTATGTAGAGGCCCGGCCCTGCCCGCGGGCTACGGGCCGGGCCGGGCTTGGACCCAAAGCCCGGCCCGTGCAGGGCACTACTGAACGGGCACATTCATTTCTTCTTCTATGCTACTCGGGTCTCGTGTGGTATGGGTCGATCGGCAGGTCTTGGGCGTCGAGTGGGTCACAGGTGACGGACAGGTCTCATCGAATCATTATTACACCTAATCGTCAATGTTGGTATATCTGCTTAACACTGTGGCTAACTTAAAAAAAAATGGTGTGTACGTAACCACAAATACTCGTGAAAATGACGTATTAATCTATACAACAACCACAATGTAATTACATTCGGGGCAAAGCGCACGCCCACATAGGGAGTTTTGAACCGTATTGAATGTGTCATTGGAATTACAAAAATAATGTATGCCATATTTTCGTCTGCTTGAATCAATAACACCTATTATTATAACATATACTTGACATCTAAATAGTTATTTCACATTTTGGATTAGCTAAAGTACTTATGCTGTGTGATCAATTAAAGCTGTTAATTGTTGTATAATAATATAGTAAAAATATCGAATTGGTATAATTTACTTTGCGTGCTGCGTCTCCTCAAATCGAACGTGCCCAAATTGGTATGGCAGCATGTTGCATCGGTTTATCGGGTTTATCCTACTCTATCGCGATTCCACTCGATCGCGATCGGTGAGTAAACGGGTAAGCGGGCTTTGACACGAACTGTTTGATCTCGACCCACCAGAAGATATATCACGTTGCCCGTGCGGTAAACACTCAAACATATTCCTCAATTATTTAAATAAATATATTCTATTCAAAATATTGTGTAAATATTCGTTAATTCCTTTATACAATAGTTAGCACATTAAGAGGGTGCGTGCTTAGCTTAGTCACGCTGTGAAAATTGTACATACCGAACACTCTGACACAACCCTCGCCGATCCCACTAGTTCCGCCCGTCAGGATAACGACTTTGTCCGCATAACGAAGTGATCTACGTAAATACATATTTTGCGAGCAACTGTCCTACTTCGTCTATTGCGCTGTATCAGTCTGTCACTCGACCGAGACCGTTGCCTTTATCAATGCCATCAGTACGACTCGACCCATTGACCGTGAAGGGGCGCGAATTTTCACAACAAGTTCAATTAAATCACATTTCAATGTAGGATTTATAAATAAATAATAACATACGATGTTACCAACGTTTCCGACATTATTTCAACGGATAATGACATATTATTATCTGCTGCCAATTTAACCAAATCCAGTCGATACCAACATGCTGTTACCCCCTCAGAGTCAAGTTAACCCCACCGAGGACGTCCACAATTCGATAATTTAAATGGACTGACTGAAAAAAAAAAAGCACATGAAAAGGCGGGTTAGGCGGACCGAAGGCATATATTGTTCTCATTTTAATAATTTATTCCTAAACAAATTGCGTACAGTAGGGACATATTTCGTTCTGTTCGTTTCAACTAATAATCATAATTCGTTCTTCCATCGCTATTAAGGAGTATTGTCTTGGTTTTGTTTAACTCGTTGAAAAATAGGTCGGATTAAGTGCACGCTTTTGTGACGTATTGGATTATATTATGGCGATATACATTCAGAATTAAATGTACAAAGTCTGGTCGTTAAATAATTGTATACAGTATAAACTATATATATGTATATTCTAACGTCTGGATCTCCCAAATGTGTTTGAATGAGCTACGATTATATTTATATATATATATATATATATATATATATATATATATATATATATATATATATATATATATATATATATATATATATATATATTACATCGAAACATTTAAATTAAACATACTATTTATTTTAAAGGGAATAACAACAAGGCACTATCTAAAATTATGTTTCGGTGTGTACAAAAAGTTTAATAGTGTACGTACTATAAGCCAAACAAAATTTACATAAAAATTATTTATAGGTAAACTTACATGTTTAATGCGTCTCGCAAAACGAGAGACGAGATGGGCTATCACGTGGTTTTGTTACGTCACTTGTGACAATCGTTTACATTCAGTCAGTGATTCATAAGCACTGCTTCGGTATATTTTTACTCGCGTCTCGAGTGAGTGGCAGGCTGCATGCATGAGCGAAAACCGTATGGGTACAGTGTGATTCTATGCGTTTGAGAGCGACTCAAATTGCAAAGTTCCCTGGTAGACATTTTGTCTTCGTGACCCATATCCATACATACGAAGAGTGTTGTGCATGTGCTTAAAGTCGTCGAGTGCACTTGGATAAGGAGATGACAAAGGTGTACTTCGTAACATCGTCACGCATTAGCCCCAATAGTTTGCTTTTTCGTGGAAAAGATCGCGATAACATGGCCTATTTTTTAGCAGTAGGTTTAAGATGTATGTTAATTTGTGAAGGACGTGGCGCTGTGTGAGTTGACCGGAGTGCACTTGGGCTATACCAAACTCTCCACCAGGGGCGCTACTAACCATTTCACCACTGCCACAACTTACATTTGATGTGCAGATTCTGTACATCTTTGTAAAAAAATTTGGTGCACTCCTATTTTTATCAAGCAATCTCTCAATTGCATACAATTGTGGATAGTGGTTGCATTGAAAATGTGTCTAGAAATACAATAACGTTCGTTTTTGTTTGAAACTATGTTACGCAGTCAAGTGCACAGTTGCAGTACGTGGAAGTGACTCGAATAGCGAGGTGAGCTATACTTTACTGTTATGTAATATTATTCGTAATACATTGTTAGGATTACAATATACAATATGCGTAGCCAATATATCGATATATACCTTCTTACCACTGCACAGTAACATAATCTACATGCATTCATTAACACGAAAAAAACCCATTTGCATGGTTTTAATTGTTAGTCAAAACATGCAGGTATGCAGGCTAGCTATATATATATATATATATATATATATATATATATATATATATTTATATATATATATATATATATATATATATATATATATATATATGCGTGTAGGCGCTTATACATGCAACATGCCGTTGTATTAAAGGGTGATAGACCATAATGTTATATGTAGGCCAGGGTTGAAAACGAACACATTTATCCACCAACCGATCGGGCTGGTAAGTTTCAAAATCTACACCAGCCCGACATATATTATATATACCAGCCCTCATAAAAAACTTGGACAAAAGCATCTCCGACGTGGTCGTCAACAGAGCAGTTCAGTTCCTACATCAGAATCCAGGATGAAATTTATTGAACACTTTGCTATGGATGAAATTACAAAATATGGTATAAAGTGATAAAAATTACGACAAGGCTGTAAAAGCCACCGGCCATATGGTATGGATTGACATCTATACGGCTTTGGCTGCCGGGCTGGTGGTAGCTTGCATCATTGAATATGTATAGAACGTAGGAAAAGTAAAGACCGCAACTGAGACGGAAGGACTGCGTACAGAGGGTGTAAGAATGACAGAAGAGGTCGACAAATGGAGTTTCTTGGAAAAGATCTAGATCACTCCGTGGCCCCAACCAGTGTTGTTTCTTGGAAAAAGATCACGATCGCCTCCAGAGTAACAACGTTGCCATCCAAGGCAAAACACTCATGCAGATGTCAAGTGGACAAGGTAGCCACTGGCTTATCGAGAGATCTGCGACAGTCGTCTGAACAGCGACAGGTGACATCCTTTGTGACACCAGGTGTCGTATTTCAGCCCTTTCCAGCTGTTTCAATGGTGCGAAAAATGTATGACGCTTTATGCAGTTATACTGCATAAACCTATTCAAACCTTTACACGGTGTTAAAGTCGGATATAGACACTGGCTTATACATGCCGCTAAATGATCATAACAGTATTTTTCTTGTTTGTTTGTTTTTATGTGAATAGATAAACTGTGTTACAGTAATACTATCCATTATATATGAACATACATGTATGACATATATATATATATATATATATATATATATATATATATATATATATATTTATATATATATATATATATATATATATATATATATATATATATATATATATATATATATATATATATATATATATATATATGTATATATATATATATATATAATATATATATATATATATATATATATATATAAATATATATATATATACTAATGTATTCACGTGATTGCTTTTTTAATTGATTATGATTTATACCGGACGTTTTGTGCACCTACAACTGCATAAACTTTTTCATACCTTTTCACGGCTTAATTGTAGGCCCACGTAGAAAATTATAACATAACAATAACATAACAAATTTATTTTTGTTGTTGTTGTGGATAGGTATACTGTGTTCAGGGTTGAAAAAATTCATGATTTAAAAACAAAATCGGATTTTTTAATTTAAATTGTATTTTTTTTAAATCTGGTATATAGACATTTATATAGATGTTTATATTTATAAACTCTTTCAAACGTGTTCTATTAAAATCGATTTGGGTTCTTGTCTTAACAGAGGGTACATGATTTGTTTTTATATAACGACATTAGACAATGTCCACAAGGCCTCACCCCCTGTAGTTGCATAACCTGTCTTGGAAAGGAAAGCGTGCTGTGTCTGTGGCTGTAGCAATGCTAATTGTTGTTTGCTGAGAGGGTGGATTAGAATTTACATTCTGGTCAATAACCGTCAACATCGCTGTGGTTACATCCTGGTCAATAACCGTCAACATCGCTGTGGTTACATCCTGGTCAATAACCGTCAGCATCGCTGTGGTTACATCCTGGTCAATGACCGTCAACATCGCTGTGGTTACATCCTGGTCAATAACCGTCAACATCGCTGTGGTTACATCCTGGTCAATAACCATCAACATCGCTGTGGTTACATCCTGGTCAATAACCGTCAACATCGCTGTGGTTACATCCTGGTCAATAACCGTCAACATCGCTGTGGTTACATCCTGGTCAATAACCATCAACATCGCTGTGGTTACAAATTGGTCAATAACCATCAACATCGCTGTGGTTACATCCTGGTCAATAACCGTCAACATCGCTGTGGTTACATCCTGGTCAATAACCATCAACATCGCTGTGGTTACAAATTGGTCAATAACCATCAACATCGCTGTGGTTACATCCTGGTCAATAACCGTCAACATCGCTGTGGTTACATTCTGGTCAATAACCGTCAACATCGCTGTGGTTACATCCTGGTCAATAACCGTCAACATCGCTGTGGTTACATCCTGGTCAATAACCGTCAACATCGCTGTGGTTACATCCTGGTCAATAACCGTCAACATCGCTGTGGTTACATCCTGGTCAATAACCGTCAACATCGCTGTGGTTACATCCTGGTCAATAACCGTCAACATCGCTGTGGTTACATCCTGGTCAATAACCGTCAACATCGCTGTGGTTACATCCTGGTCAATAACCGTCAACATCGCTGTGGTTACATCCTGGTCAATAACCGTCAGCATCGCTGTGGTTACATCCTGGTCAATGACCGTCAACATCGCTGTGGTTACATCCTGGTCAATAACCGTCAACATCGCTGTGGTTACATCCTGGTCAATAACCATCAACATCGCTGTGGTTACATCCTGGTCAATAACCGTCAACATCGCTGTGGTTACATCCTGGTCAATAACCGTCAACATCGCTGTGGTTACATCCTGGTCAATAACCATCAACATCGCTGTGGTTACAAATTGGTCAATAACCATCAACATCGCTGTGGTTACATCCTGGTCAATAACCGTCAACATCGCTGTGGTTACATCCTGGTCAATAACCATCAACATCGCTGTGGTTACAAATTGGTCAATAACCATCAACATCGCTGTGGTTACATCCTGGTCAATAACCGTCAACATCGCTGTGGTTACATCCTGGTCAATAACCGTCAACATCGCTGTGGTTACATCCTGGTCAATAACCGTCAACATCGCTGTGGTTACATCCTGGTCAATAACCGTCAACATCGCTGTGGTTACATCCTGGTCAATAACCGTCAACATCGCTGTGGTTACATCCTGGTCAATAAAAGTCAACATCGTTGTGGTTACATCCTGGTCAATAACCGTCAACATCGCTGTGGTTACATCTTGGTCAATAACCGTCAACATCGCTGTGGTTACATCACGGTCAATAACCGTGGATTCCGTTCACTGTTCCGACAAACCCCCAAATGCTCCGCGCTAACTAAGATTCCGTTGTCTGACAAGGCCAAGGTGGGCTGCAACATCTATACCGGAAATCTCAAAGTAAATGCCGTGTTCCACTCTGTATAGGTGGCACGCACGTTATTAATAGAAACAATATATTAATTACATATTAATTGTTATTATCACAAAAGAAGGTACACATGTTCCTGTTTAAGTCGTATTGTTACCAGTTTGCTGATTTCAATTAAAGCCACACAAATAAGCGATTAATGCTTAGCATCGTCAACTTGCCCCAGTTTCCCATATTCTGTGCCTGAGTACAAAATTAATGTGTGCTGTTGTTGGTGACGTATAATGAGGCATTGTGTGTTAAATGCGCGTCAGTTGCCCAGATGGTTACGCTGATGTCAAACATGCCGGTGATGTTTTTCACGAACTGGCCCAACACCACGTCTCCATTGACGTAGAGTCTATAATGCAAAACTGTTTTGACCACATCAAAACGTTTTCCCTGTTTTTGGTTTTAACAGAGTTGGACCCATATTACTGAACATTCTTCAGGATAGTTCATTTTCAAATCAGATAACTTTCATTTTACATATCCAAGGTGTGTTTAGTTTACCTGGTAGAGGCTTTCATCAACGTGTCACGTTGATTTCATCAGTACCTATGACGCTTGATGACGTCATCGTACACGTGAGGCAGTTCAAGACAAAGATGACAAAGCTGAGAGTAGAAGAAGGAGAATCATTTGTGTCATATGATGTTGTGTCGCTGTTCACGAAGACCCCGATCAACGAAGCGTGCGAAATCATCAGAAAAAGACTACAGAATGACAAGACACTAAAGAAGAGAACAAACCTAAACGTAGACGACATCATGGAGTTGTTGAAATTTGTCCTGGAGACGACATGCTTCAGATTTGAAGGAGAAATTTACCAGCAGAAATTTGGAGTAGCCATGGGCAGTCCGGTATCCCCCATTGTTGTCAACTTGTACATGGAGGACCTGGAGCAGAAAATAATAGCAACAGCACCGGTAGATTGCCAACCGAGAAACTGGAAACGATATGTGGACGATGTAATTTGCCTGGTACACACGGGAAAGGCAAAGAAATTATGAACACTGTATACCCCACAGGGAGCATCATTTTCACGCGGGAAGATGAAGAGAACAACAGCATGCCCTTCCTGGATGCGAAGTTCACCAGAAAGGAAGATGGCAGTGTGAAGTCTACAGTGTACAGGAAGAAGACGCATACCGACCAATACTTGAACTTTGCGTCCCACCACCCCACACATCAGAAGTTAGGAGTGGTCAGAACCCTTATGCACAGGTGTGAGACGATAACTTCAGAGGAGGGGGACAAGAAGGAAGAGGTGGAACACTTGAGATAAGCTCTAAGAGGATATGGCTATCCGTCCTGGGCCTTGAACAAGGTGACATATAGCTGTAAGAAGAAAAAGAACAAGAAAAAAAAACAAATGACAGAAATTACAGGAGCCAAGTAGTCATCCCATACGTAGAGGGGGTCTCAGAGAGAGTACACCGAGTACTGAAGAAATATGGAGTAGCAACAGCTATGCGTCCCCACACCACCCTCAGGCGCTTCTTGGTACATCCCAAGGACAAAGTAGAGCTAGAAGAACAGGGTGAACTGGTGTACCAAATACCAAACACAGAAAGGATGTAGACAACACGAAAAAAGATAAATACACAAGGAGCGGGAAAAAAGATTGATGTCTACCATCAATAAGTCCGCCCTTACAGACCATGCGACAACTGAAAACCATATCATAGACTGGGAGGGAGTGAACATTGTAGACAAGGAACCCAACCGAAGAATCCGGCACATCAAGGAAGCCATCTGGATCAGAAAAACTAGAGCACCCATCAACAGAGATGAGGGCAATTATGAACTGCCTCACGTGTACGATGACGTCATCAAGCGTCATAGGTACTGATGAAATCAACGTGACACGTTGATGAAAGCCTCTACCAGGTAAACTAAACACACCTTAGATAGGTAAAATGAAAGTTATCTGATTAGACTTGGACCCACCTTTATAGCTTTCTCTTTGGTGACGTCACAGGGACAAAGATGGCTTCTCCCGGGCCTTTCGTATTGAACTTATCTTCGAGTTCCCCGCCGACCTTTTGTTCCTATGTCAAAAAGACAGTCAGGTTTCTCGGCGTAATACGTATTACGTTCAAAATGCCCAGTGATCAACCTTACTATCAGAGTTATTTATTGTGTCTTAGTTAATTTAATAGATTAGGATAACATCTATGTAACCACGTTTCGACACACGCACATACGCACGCACGCACGCACGCACGCACGCACACACACACACACACACATAAAATATGCGTGTCTTAATTTCCTCGTTTGCGATGCTTAATAAATACTAATATTGTCATACTGAACTTAGACTGCACCACTGACGTATCGTCAGTAGTTATAGTGCAGGAATGAACAAGCAAAAATAGTGCTACCTCCATGAGTCACTTCCATTTCCGGTTGCGCGCGCAGCCGCACAGCTTTCTGGGTAGCATGAGCGCCCCTGGCGGCGACATGTAACTCTATCCGTAACCATATAGCGCCCCCTGGCGACTGGAGGTAACCCTAACGATAACCCCAACTTTTTGTCGTGGCGAGCTAACCCTAACCCTAGCCGTAACCCCTGTCGACTGGAGCTAACCCTAACTGTCGTAACCCCAGCCTGTAGACGTTTGCGGTGAACCTTAACCCTAACGGAGTGACCCCTACGCAGCGTTTATGAATAAGGTCATTATCAACGATCAAAGGGACTAATGAGGAAACGAGAAACGAACGCAACACGGTATGGTACGAGTGCACACGTATTTTATTGAACAACACAAGCCGCATGATGATACAACAAGGGTAGCGTGTAATATCACTACGACTATGATGAATATGATGATGACTTGACTTGCGGATGTTGACCATCACGCCAGAGGTCGCGAGCTTAGGGGTGTCTCCACCTCGCCAGAGGCTCGATGGTGACGTTGAGGCGACTTGCGGATGTTTACCATCACGCCAGAGGTCGTGAGCTTAGGGGTGGTGCATCCACCTCACCAGAGGCTCAATCGATGTACGATGTGCGATAATACAGTCTACCTTGTCGCATCTGTTTAAGCCAATCAAATACGCGGCAATCGTTAGCTACTAGATCGGTGCCGAATATGTTGATAAATGTTCTCATCAGAAAGCCGTTACAACGAAGCAATACATAAGCTACACAATATTGTCCACAAACGTTAGACAGAGGACTCTGAAGTCTCTTGCTATTATGAGTCCACTCGGAACAATGTTCGTTCAGGAAGGTGCTGAACGCCGTGTGTCGTGGCGGCAGACCGTACGAGCAGAAATAATCGCCGCGTCCGTCGGCGTCCAGGTACAGCGCTATCTAACGTTCGCCCGGTTCATCGCCGTCGTCGGTGTTGCACACGAAGGCCGCAGGCAGAGCGCCGTCTATCGTCGTAGGCAGTCCGTCTTTGGATACGACGCCGCGAAAGATCGATTTGGTGCGCGGGTCCATCGCCAGTAGTCTGTCGATCTGCAGAGTGTCCATCTCAGTAGTCGTAGATGATGTTGCGGTTCTTGTCTATTTCCAACACGGACTCGAACTCGGCGTAGGCGATGACGTTCACGGTAGTCGGCAGCGCGTCGCGGAAATGCAGTTATATGCGCAGGTTGCCCTTTTGTACCAGATGGAAGCAGGGGCCGTCGCACTGGTCGGGGGTCAGGTCGAAACCGAAGAAGGTGTAGCCGTGTCGTTAGTCGCTGCGAGTCAGTCCGTTCCCCTCGTCCTGCCACATCTTGCCGGTCGAGGAGAACAAACTCATGTAGCTCCTGACGAAGAGGTCGTCTTCGAAATTCGGCTGGAAAGGTTTGGAGGGTATCTGTCGTCCGTCCACGTACACTGCGTGGAAGTTGATGGCGTTGTTCTTGGCGTAAAACGGATTCTTGGCGTACACACTGTTATACGCATCGTTATCGATACAGCACAGCACCAGACGTTTCGGCGGCAGAGTGGCGAGGTTCTCTTGCGTGTGCGACCGAGCGCCTGCGGGAATGGAGTACACCTTGCAGTCGACGGATCGCATCGGATACTTAACCGTGCTCTTCTCTAGAGCCTTGATGTGCGCCATCTGCATAGTCGGTTTCAGGGTGGCCTTCTTTGCAAACAAGGTAGCATTGACGATGTTTAACCTGTAATCGGGGTTGTTCCCACCAGCCATGAGTGTAAAACCGGACTTACTGCGAACCAGTCATACCTTGACATCGACGCCGTTGATCAGGAATTTATCCTGCAGAAAGAGATCCACGTGGAGACAGCCCATCAAGTTGACCATGCGACTCCTTACGATGTTCGCTCGTTGAGTCACGAACCCTTCGTTAGCCGCGGGTCCTTCGACTATCTCGACGGCGTCCATGCGAGTGGCCGTGTCCTTGTGCCACAGCTGACTCGTCAGTTGCGTGTCCTTGGCATCGGGACCGTAGCTCAGCAGCGTCTCTATGTAGGCGCGATACACATACGTGTTGGTCGAAGGGGTCACCAGCGTACCGTTCAGGCAGACGTCGACTTGACTGAACAGCGAATGCAGCCAGTTATTGACTGGACCCACGGGATCGACCAAGTCGAGATCGTCCCCGTTGGCTCGTGTCACCTTCACCTGCACGTGTAGCATCGTGTTGGCGAGATCCAGGTAATCGTCGCCCGATCCGGGTATGAGTAATTCTATCGGTCCACCCGAGTCCAGAGAGGCCATGGGTTGATGTTCCACTACGTGGCTGTCGACGATGCTGGTCTGAGTGGGGGTTACGGTAAAGAGATCCAGCTCGGACTTGACCCCTTCGCACGACTGTCTATGTACGAAAGCCATCGTTGTCGAATATGTCGGCCTCACGTTTCGTGGACGTCTGTCTCTTGCGTGGTCTCGTTGCTGAAGTGACTCCTTTCTTCGCCGGTGAGCGTTTTATACGTTTACGAGGTCGCACACCAGGGGCCAAAAGGTCACGCATCAGACTTCTACCAGCATCCGTGACACGTCGTTTGGTCGCTTTTTTATGCTCTGTCCGGACATGACGTCGTCGGCTATGCGCACGCCGGTCTTCAACGCCCCCTTTCCCAACGCCACGGCACCTCTCTTGATGAGTGGCATGGCGCTGCGCAGCAGACCTCCGAACAGACTGCCTAGTCCGTGACCTCGTTGGTATTGGGCACCAGCGAAGTAGGGCAGTGCACCACCCGCCTGACGCGCGTAATATTCGTTATAATTCATCTACAGTCCTGTCCTGCACCATCGAAAATGAAGTGTCACCTTCACTCTACCGTACTCGAATGGCACGCGCCGCCCGGTGTCGTATCTTATATCCATCTCGATCGACTTGAAGTGCGAGTACAACAGAGGCACGTAGTGAATGTTAGTGAACCTATCAGATACCGTGGCACCGTGACTTCCGCTAACCGGGAGGGCTCGCAACAAAGGCGCGAGACTGTCACCCACTATACGAGACTCCACGACGTCCGTGTAGACGTAGATGGTATTGAACCCGCGAGTCATGCTCACCACGTCTTCAGCTTCTTTACAGAAGGCGTACGGAGCATCAGGACTGTGTGTAGGTGGTATAATCACGGTGGCTGATGGTGTGACACCGATATCCGTTCCACCTTGTCTCGGGTGAACGTACTGGCGTGTGCTGTCTGCTGCTATTGCTGCTGCTGCTGCTGCTGCTACTGCCGACGCACTGGTGACGACCGACTTACGAAATCCTAACATAGGTCCCAACGCACTGTATGGTGAACACGGTGTCGGATGACATGTGCAACGTCATTTTTTGAGTGATGGCGCTGTAGCTCAATTTAGCTCGTGCCTTGTCAGTCGACATACTGTCCAGTCCCTTGTTTACACGGTTCATCAATGTCACAGGACCTTTGTAATGCCCAGAGGCTAACTTCGTACTCGGGGTAAGACCCGTGGGATTTTTCTCACCGAGGAAGAACCAGACATCTTCCTCTGTAACGTTGTACCAAGTATGCGGGTACTGTATCTCTGCTAACCCACATTGCCACTCGCCAGTCAGATCGATACGTTGAGGCCAGTCCGTGATGTAATGGGCCAACGTATTGTCGGGATACATCTTCATGGAAGCGTTGCTAGGCAGTGTCAGGTAAAAATCAGTCGCCATTGCGTCTCAACGTGGGATTGGGGAGCAGGTAACCCAAAAGAACTACTCAACAGGGCCGTCCACAGGTTAAAATTCTCATGGCCCGTGGTCAGGTTGTAAATGCTTATCAGGATGACCGTGAACAAGACGAGGACCTGACACAGAAAGACTATTTGCTCTTTAGGACACACGGTACCGAACAGATGCCAAGTAGTGGTGTCCTCTTCGCCCAGCGCGTCAGTACTGTCCTCTGCTGCTGCTACTACGTCCTCTTGTTCCTCCTCCTCCTCTTCTATGATGGTGGTGGTGGTGGTGAAGTTCTGGGTTGTCGTGTCTTGTGTCATTTCTCGAATGAAGTGTCACATACGCGCGGCTAGTCTTTATAGTGGACGAGTCCCTTGGCATCGATCCGGCTGTTGAATTTGGAGGGGTAGCCGAACCATTTCACCAAAGCCTCCCTATGTCTACCTACCTTACGAAGCTGCAGTACCGATTCCACACGGTACACTTTATCGACGGGTACCGACACCTTCTGCAGCTCCAGTTCGTAGAAGGTACCGTCCAACACTTCACCGAGATCGTCTCTCAATCGGTACACGGGTGGATCGGAGGGATAAACCTCGTGTGTCGTAAACCTTTTTCGAACTTACCTTTGTACATGCTGACGCGCACGCGATCCGACACACGCAACTTGGGCATGCCCTTACCGTCGTGTCCGTACAGACGCTGCCACACCTCTTCTTGATTCTTTGCAGTTACCTGTGACGGAGCCATGCCGATGCTGAGGTGGGGGTGTTGTTGTACGATTGCACCAAGTCCTGAAGGATGTCGATGTATCGCCATGTCTGGTGTTTCGTCAAGTATCGCCACATGCGCTTCTTCAACGTTCTGTTGAATCTTTCTACGATGTTCGCCTTCGTCTCCGCGTTGTGCGTGGATAAGTGATGGATGCAGTATTTCTTCAATAGAGTCTGAACGGATTTATTCAGAAATTCCAGTCCTTGATCTGTCTGCAACTCTTTGGTCAGCCTTTGGTGAACGTGGTTGTCAGCGCTGCTACCAACGACATCGCGGACTCGTTCTTCACACCAGGCCACTTTCGAGAAGACGTCGATCATCGTGAGGAAAAAGTTCATACCGTCGTTGTCCTTTTTCAAATTCGACAGATCGACGAGATCGGCCTGCCACTGGTGACGCCGGCTTGTGCAGGGAATAGGCGTCCTGTTCCGACAACCATTCTGCGACCATTTCCCGCGGCACGCGTGTGACGCGTCGCAAGGCATCGATTCCATCGTAACTGCCTACCCTTGTCGGATCGAAGTAGACCGACCTCAGTGGTTTATTGCTTGGTGCCATTAAAAGAGTTCCGATGGGTTGGCGGTGGTGACGTTGACTTCACAGCACGGTTCTTGACGAGTGACGACGAGTACGCTGACGTACACCAGAACACCCACTACCACACCTACAACGATGACGAATGACCGATAATCTAGTAGTGAAACCATATCCCGAATAGCGAATGTCGAAAAATACTTTGGGCTATACCGTCAGCAAGCAAGTAAAGTCCACCGCAAAATATCGCAACGATGACAGAACGGTATGTGTCCTGTGGATCGCTCATCGTAGCGCACACTGTACTATGGACACGTACCGCACCATCTTAAATGTCTTCCCAACTAGCCAATGACACCAAAGCCTTGCGTTGACGTTCTGGGGGTGGGGTGAGCATGGAATGTTCCATGCGTCAACGAGCGAGGGGTGTCCAACTGAGTGATCTTCGTGCACTACCCGCACCACCAGAGCGAGGAATAGCCACCGCTCGTCGACGACGACCTGGAGTGGGTGTCGTCGCCTGACGTATGTAGTCTCTCCTGGCATCGTTACCGGCCAATTCCATGGGTAGGTTCATGGCACGGAGTTGTCTTGCCAATGGTTGCCATCCCGTTGGATCGGTCTTTCTCTTACGCAACAGATCATTCACGAGATCCACCACGTTACTTCCGGCAACTGGCACACCTTCGTGGATCAGTTCGCCGCGAGCGGTCCAAGAGATGTCTCTTTTGAGATGTTCCATCTAACGTCTGGCTTTGGCTTGCATGGTCTTGGGAACGGTGTCCACTACGTCGGCCTCTATTCCACTAGTAGCAGGAGCTCCTGCTGCTCGTGTCCACTACGTCGGCCTCTATTCCACTAGTAGCAGGAGCTCCTGCTGCTCCCTCCGCCAACCCCACCCCCACCCTCGCCCCCGACTCATTCACTGCGACCACGAGTACCTGTTTCTTGACGTGTTTATCGGACAAGACGTTGTACCGTTGCAACACCTGATTATACAGGGAGGTTATATTGGTCCTGTCGTCGAGGTCCTTTCTATCGAGGATGGTCATCATCTCGTCATCGAGGGCTTGCACCTTCTTACCTAAGGTGTCCGTCGGGGGTGGGGGTGAACGAAGTGTTTCCAACATTCGTGGGTCCACCAAGGCCATCTTGCGTGCGTGTTCCATGTCTCTCTCTACCTCTTGAGCAGCACCTCTCAGAGCAAGGGTAGAAAGACCGAACTTGCCAATGGTGCTAGGAAGGTCGATAGGAAACCTCCGCTCTGTCCCTCGCCGACCTGCTGTTGCAGCAAGATGCGTCTTCTCCTGGCAGCTGGCGTTTGTCTCTGAGCCAACTCGCGTAATTTCGTCCTGTATTTACTCAAACGTCGCCTCTGTAATTCGGTCAATGGAATGTTCTTTTTTAATATGTTGTAGGCACACTCGGCTAGTGCACACAGCAGATCGGCGTCGGCGTTGGCGATTATGGCCCTTCTCAGTTTGTTGCTCTTGTATCTGTTCAGAACCTGTATGCGCAAAATGTGTCTCTTCACTAGGTCAGACATGGTGCGAACGAAGAGACGATCCACGCACTCGGTCTTTTTATACCTTCGGCAAGTAAACGTACTGAACACTGTCGTCCGGAAAGATGGCCGTGCGCAAACGCATGTCCTCGGGCGTGTCTTGTTTGAGATCGACCAATAGATAGCCGTACGGTTCCGACGTGGCGTCTTTAAAAGCCTCTTGAACAAACTTGGCGCGCCCCGGATACATCTGCCGAGCCAAGTGCGACATCTGCGATGCATCACGAGGGTTCTTGAACACCACCATGTACTGAGAATTCAGACTGATGGTAAGACTCTCTTTGTTTTTAGGGAACAGGTTATGTACGAGATACAGCACGGACGTGTTCCTGTGATGACTTTTTTTAGTGAACAAGGTCGTGACCCGTTCGTCCGTTTCTGCCATGAGATCGTCTATGACGATGAGGTTCCTCGTCGACGAATCGACCATGCTCGCACTCGGCAACCGTTCCTCGAACCGCACGTCGACTAAGTCCATCGTTGCGTAAGCCTCTTGCCATTCTCCGTAACACCACGTGATCCGTTCGGGGGTGGATACATCATCGCAGCAGCGTGACGTAGCATACGCGTCACGAAAGTACTTTTGCCGCATCCCGTCGGTCCGGCGACGATGCACGTGAAAGGATGTTTCCACCGTGCGTCCATGATCACTTATGAAAGACGACCGGAGTGCATCGCCTTTTTCTACACGTCCACCGGAACCGTGCTCACCTCGTCCTCGTGCACCACGCGTTTGGCGTAGAAGTAGGTGAGAGCCGCTCGTTCCGGCACGTATGTCAACACGGTAGAGTGACGCACTCTTTCCACTTCCGCTCCGACGGTTGGTCAGCACCTCCAGGAACGCGTCCTTGTCGATGTCGTTTTGACGTTTGCTCAATCCTTTGGTGCTGTATTTGTTGGTTGGTCCGAAACAATAGTACGTCTTACTACACAACCCCACAAACCCGTCACCGGAGCACTCCACCTTGAACAGACCCGGTGTCCTCTTATCGTACGCCCTGCGCGCCTTACAGCACGCCTCGTCGCCGACCCACGTTCTATTGGCGAGTCGACAGCGCACGTACTCGTTCCGATAGTCGTTGCAACATTCGGATGGCAGCCATTCGGAGCAGTGTCGGAAGTAATGTTCTCGGGGTCACGAGGGCGTCGACGGACTCGGCAGCCAATGCCAAATAGGCGGAGGCTGTATCCATCTCGCAGTACTGAAAAAGAGGGCGCTCCAGGTACCTGTTGATAAAGTCGTAATAGAACAGCAACATGCGCATCTTGGCGTACTGTAGAACGAAGAATCCCACGTGTACGGGCAGGGTGTACGTGACGGTTTTCTTGTTCATCTCTAACTCGTACGCGTCGTCAACGACGACGTCGAGTTGTCGGAATCGTCTATCGTTGACCGGAGCGATGCTGCCTTCTCCGTGCAGTAGTTGACGTAACGATGTCGGTCCACGTTGGTGATGGTCTTTCCGTAACCCGAGTTCAGCAGCAACTTCATGGTGTCTGCGATGATGGACGTGTGTGAGTGGACGTCTCCCTCGCGTCGCGCCGTGGACACTGCATCGCCGAACCGCCGGAAGCACGGGATAGGATCGTACTCTATGATCTGGTAGACGTGCGTCACCTCGAGACCGTGGTTCATATACCATCGCAGCAGAGGCGTGGCGAGCAAGACCTTATCGCCTCGATAACTGCTCGGAGTCGCCATGATGTTGTGCTTCTCGGCGTATCGGCGCATGAACGGTCCGAGATCGTCGCGTGTCAGACGGATATTCTTGAACACGGGCTGCATCTCGGCACAGTGTTCGCGCAATGCTTCCGGTACGCAAAGGTCACACTCGATCAGACCGAACACGCTTCCTGCACGCACGCCACTCAGGATATGTTGCGACGTCATCGTCCATCGTACATGACGTCGTCGCGGAAATGCAGCATCCAGACACTTTCACGACAGGATCTCGTCTCATCTCTTTCCACTTGCATTCCCACAACTCGACGACCTTGACAAAGTGACGTAGGTAGGCGGTGTTCTTTCGGGTCTCGGCGAGCAGTTCAGCCATGGGTTTCCCGTAGACTGCGTTGACCTCTTGACGGGTGCACGGGTGACCATGAAAGAAACATCCGTGGTACTGATAAGCCGTGTTCGTCTCGCTGCACCACCCGTCCACCAAAAGTTTGCCTATTCTCTTCTCTCGACTGTTGATCTGGTGTCGTATGACGAGTCCCGAACGTTGGGATTCCCGAGTCAACCATTCCACAGCCATCTGTCCGTACAGCTGCGCCGATTCGGGTCGGAAGTCGTTATCTTCTCGTCGTCGCGTGTACCATCCCATAGGCATATCTTGCATGAGTGAACACAAGTACAGCGCGTTCGCATCGTATCCGACGATCGACCGGCACAGACGAGCGGCCTCTCCGTACTCGTGTTGACGTAGCGTGTGACCCCTTTCTCGTGATAGTGGTGAAAAATGAGCGAAGCTCCGCCAACCACGTGATCTTTGACGAGGTGATGAAGATCTTTATTCTTCTCGTTGAAGATGGTAAAGTAGGTCTTCTCTGGAAGGTCGTTTAACAGGTAGAGCAAGGTCAGACCAGGTACGCTGATGCCTTGCTTGAACATGTCTATGCCACGTTGCTGGTAGAAGGCAAACTGTCTGTTGATGGCCTGTAGAAAAGGAACCACATCCCTATTGTTGTACCAGACGAGAATGTCTCGCAAAGTCGTCATGTCATTGACGCGCCAGGCCTCTTGACAACTGGCATAATCTTCTTCGGAAATGCCTTCGTTCTTCAGTCGACTGAAGAAGGCCTCTTTCGATGGAAGTGTGGGGCCTCTCCGGACAGTCAATGTAGTTGTACGGGAAATGACCTTTCGTCACCTCGCATCTGTACGCCTTCAGATACTTGTCGTAACTGAACCCGGGAGCTATGTAATTGGTCATGTCTAGAAATTTCAGCTGATCCGTCGAAAGACACATGAAAGTGTTGTTGCGTTTGATGACGAAAAACGACCCGATACCATCGTTCTCTTCTTTCTCTTTGTCGTCTTCTTCTTGTTCTTGTTCTTCTGTCTTTGACGTGGTGGACAGGAAGTAGGGTATGAAGAACTGTTTGATGGCATTGAGATCATACTTACCCGAGTTGAACCCGATGACGGGTAACTGATGCATCCATCCATAAAGTTGTCCCATCAGCTTTTTGTATGGATTGGTTGCTGGACGAGATTCCTTGTCGTTGGCTGAACGCGCAGCCTGCTCCCGTTCGTCCCAGTTCGTCAGTGCCTCTGCAAGTTGTTCCAACACATCCTCGTACGAGTCTTTGATCTTGTCGTACGCGGCGTCACTCATCGCTCGCAAGATATCCATCATTCTGCTCACCAACTTGTTGGTGTCTCCATCCGTGACGAGACATTGCACTTGCTCGTGGTCGGGCACGTTGGATGCCACGCTGACACTCAGTGGGACGTGACGCGCAACCCAGTGGACCTTGTCACTGTCCGACGGAAGTTGTTCGGTGTCGAACCAACACTCGAAGTCAAAGGTGGCTCGATAGGGGTAGTAGCGCACCGATTCAGCCACACGAATGTTCTCGTCGTCCAGACGTTCAAACACCGATGGAGTCGAATGGTACACGCCACCAGGATAGACGCACTCACCTCGTACACGTGCGCTCATGCCTACGCAGCATAGATGCTTCTTTCCGCAACAAGTCACCGCACTTCCGACATCTATACGAGTTGCAGGACATGCGTATATCTTGGATGAATGAAAAATGTGTCTCGTGAAGGTTGAGATACATTGTTTCGGGGTAATTGCATAACGATCGGCGGACCAGTTCGGCGGTCGACTTACTATCTTCTGCATCCGGTTTGACGAGTTTGTACATGCACACATTCGTTTGGAACGTGGTCTCTACGCGATAGAGGTCATCCAACATGATCGCGGCAAATTCTTCCATGGGTACATCATCTCGATTGTATGCCTCGTACAGCGTCTTCACCGCTGGTTTCAATCGATATATAGATCGCTTCCTCGATGCAGGGCCAGACATCGGAAGAGACACAGGTTATCATTGTACCTCTTGTTATGGTTGGGTTCCCTTTCCAGACCGATGACGCTTTCTTCTTGATATAGACTGGAAGGGGGGTCGCACGCACACATCCTATCGGGTGACCGATGATGCGGTTGACGAAGAAGGTGACATTGGTCACGAGTTCGCACACCCACACAGAATCAGGTCTTTGATTGATAGTCCATTATAAGACGTCAGTTTCTCGGATGCGTTCGAGAAAGTCATCAAAGTCCTTGCTGTTGGTGATGAGACTGGGTTCGTCCAGATAGCGTCCGCAGCAGTTACACGAGGAATGATAGTACTTGTATCGACCCATGTTCTTGTTTCTCTGAACGAACCCGTAACTGAGGTTAATCTTGAACGCGTTGGTCTGTTCCTGGAACATGATCTTCAAAGGAGGCTCTAGGACGGTCGTGTCTAGCGTGGTCAATCTGTAATCGTACCTG